>APFE030938869.1:1062-22799 GCA_000404065.3 Pinus taeda | reverse complement strand
TTTGGCTTGTTCATAATTTAAGGGCTCAAAAACAGTCATTACTTGAGACATTAAGGCATAATCTTTATACCTGATGGGGGCTTGAATCTATTGTGTTGACCTTCTTAGAGGTTCATTACTTTGTGGAGTACCTTCTCCTTTTCTTCTCTGTGGAGTGCCTTCATTTCTTTGTGGACTTTGATTCCTTGATGTGTCTTTTGGAATGTCCTTGTGTTCTGGTTCTTGAGTTGATTCCACAACTTCTTCTTCTTCCTTAAAGTTTTCATAAGAAGACTGCCACGTATTATGTTCATCTTCTTTCATTTGTTTATCTACATGCTCATGAAATATAACATCTCTACTTGCAAATACCTTGTGAGTACTTGGAGCATACATTTTATATGCTTTTTGATCAGTGCAATATCCAATAAAAATACATTTGATGGCTTTGGCATCTAACTTTCTCCTATCCTCTTTAGGAATATGAGCAAAGGCCTTGCATCCAAATATCCTTAAATGACTAATTTTATGTTTTAAACCATAAAATTCTTCAAATGGTGTTTTGTGCTCAAGATATCTAGTAGGGCTTCTATTTTTAAGATATACAACTGTATTAATGGCTTCAACCCAAAAACTATTAGAAAGACCTTTACTTTTTAACATACTTTGAGCACATTCAACTAATGTTCTATTCTTTCTTTCAGCTACTCCATTTTGTTGAAGTGTATGTGGTACTGTAAATTGTTGCATAATTCCATCTTTTTTGCAATATTTGATAAAAGCTCCTGAAGTGTATTCACCACCTTTATCTGATCGAAGAATTTTAATGTTATTTCCTGTTTGCTTTTCAACCATACTCTTGAATTCTTTAAAGTATTCAAACACATCACTTTTGTTTCTTAAAAAGTATACCCAGGTGTATCTAGTGCTATCATCAATAAATATAAGGAAGTAATATGCTCCACCAAGTGACTTAGTTTGCATTGGACCACATACATCAGTATGAACTAGTTCAAGTATTTCACGTTTTCTTCTATTTTCATGCACAAGAAATTCTTCCCTATGTTGTTTTCCTAGTGCACAACCTTCACATTCAAAGTGTTCACCCTTTATAATTGGAAGACCTTCTACCATCAATTTCTTTTGTAGTAACATTAGGTCATTATGATTTAAGTGTCCATACATTTGATGCCAAAGTTCTATAGTTGACATGCCTGTTGATGCCAAAGCTTGATGCCTATTCTTCATTACATCCAACTTGTATAAGCCTCCAACTCTCATTCCTTTTGCAACAGCCTTGTAGTTGTCCTAAACATCCTTTACCAAACAATGTGATTTCACAAATTTAACTTTTAAATGTTGATATGTGATAGTAGAGACTGAAATTATGTTCTTCTTCAATCCTGGAACATACACCACATTTTGAATTTGTTTTTCTTGTCCGTTAGGCATCATAACACTTATATTACCATATCCTTTAATTTCATGTGATCTATTATCTCCTAAATAGATGTGTCCACCATTATTAATCTCATGATAAGTATCAAACCAATCTCTTTTGCATGACATATGGATTGATGCACCAGAATCTATAAACCAAGCATTATCATCATCAGTTTCTGCTAATAAAGCAGCATTGGACACAAACAATTTAAGATTGCTAAAATCTTGACTAATTGCTTCATCTCTATCAACATAATTTCTTGAATGCCTTCTTTGTTTAAATTGATTAAACCTCCTTTTCATGCAATTCTTAGTGAAATGACCAGGTTTTCCACAGTAATAACACACATCATCTCTACTTGATTTGGAATTTTTCCTTGGTAAAGGGGTACCTTGAAATGATTTTCCCCGTGGCTTTTTTCCTTTATTTTTCTCCCATTGTTTGCCTTTGAAGGACTTCTTCCCTTTGGCCATCAATGCCAAATCTGAATTGGGAGATTTCTGTTTAAGGCTTCTTCTCCGCTCTTCTTCCTGCATAAGTATACCTGCCAACTCATCAAAAGTAGGAGCCTTCTCTCTAGCTGAAAGACCAGTGATAAACATTTGATATTCATCAAGCATTCCATTTAATGTTACAGTAACCAAGTCTGTACTAGATATTGATTCACCAATGTCACCTAATTTATCCTTTAGATCTTTAATTCTAGAAATGAAATCACTAACACTTTCATTTTCTTCCATCTTCATTGAAAGAAGCTTACTCTTTAAATACAATATTTGATTTGTAGTCTTTGTCTCATACAAATTTTTGAGAGTGTCCCATGTCTCCTTAGATGTTTTGCACTCTCTAATGTGTGGAATAATGTTGTTCTTAACCGTTATCCGCAAAAGCACCTTTGCTTTGTTTTCCCGTCGCTCCCAATCTTGAATTGCAGTATCTGTGGCTTGAGGGGACACTGGCTTAACTTTAGCTCCAGACACAATCGCCCATGTATTGTTGCCTTCCATCAAACTCTGCAACTTAAACTTCCAATTTGCATAATTTTCACCATCTAATTTGTTAGATTAAGATAAATAAGATTCTGCCAATATATTAGCGATTGTCAATAAGCTTATAAATCCTTAAGTACCAACCACCAAGACACAATTTTTTTTTCACAAATATAAATCCTCAAGAAATTTTTTTTATCCAATATTATTGGATAATATGGATGCCTTCTTCTTTCTTCTCTCTCTCTTTTTTTTTTTTAGAATTTAATTGAAACCTTAACTAAAAACCCTCACATAGAGAAAATATGTTTTTAAATATATTCCAGCTAAACTTAACCAGACAGTCACTACCATGAGTTTAGCATTCCATTCAATTTTAGGAACTTCTATTAAAGATAATTACCAGCCTCCACTCTAAAAGTGTTCTGCAGCAATTCAATTAAAAGAAAACTCTTGCGACTAACAACCTAAAAAAAATACTTCGCTGCGTAATCTGCAAACAGTCTGCTTTCCATTGTCTGTAGACATGTGCAAGATAAATACGTTGCTACTATAACAAAACATAATGATCCACACCGCATTCTAAAATGTACACTTAACAAAACATCAGGAGCTTGATACGAAAACAGTTTTTCCATACAACTTTTGATTTGAATTGAGTGGCAGCAATAGTTCCAACGTTTTAGGCAGTGCTCACACTCTTCAGCATCCACTTCAAACCTCGGTTGCCTGCAGTCACACCAAAGTAGATCCCTGCAATAGGGAAAAGAAAAAAACAAACAACGCTTGAACGATTTTACCTTCACAACCGTCTCGACCTCCTCAAAGTGGCTCAAACACTGTCAGTCCTTCTCCAAAGCACACAGCTCTTCTCCTGGTGCACAGCGCCTATCTGGTCATTGCTCTACCCTTACTGCACCATAGATTTCCCAACAACAATAAACAAAACACTAGGTTGCACTCTTTAGTTGTTCACACACACCAGATACTGCTGGAAGTTTGACTACACTTTCATAGCTTCAACCACTAGGCACAGTTCACTTACGCTCTTCACAACTCAACCTCACCTTGCTCTGATACCAAAACAGAGAGCGCAGAACTTCAGAAATGAACACACAAAACTTAGAACACTTGCCTATTTTGATTGCCAAGAAGGGTTTTTATACACAGAGAAGAAGTTTTTGGAGTTCGGTGGGGCGGTGGCTTCTCCAGGAAGCTGTCCATTCTCCAATGCATCTGCCGAATCCTCCAGATCAATCTAGCAGCTGCATTAATGGTGGGTGGTTGGAATTAATATCTTCCAACACACGATTTGGGCATGGATAGGGAATTTCTCTCCACCGGTCTCGTCATAACCCTTTTTGGAAACCAAACCACGATCCATGTGCAGGCACCACTGAATGGGCATTTGTCTGCCTAGACCACCAATGCATCCACTGCAGCGACGCCCGATATCAATATCCGTCGCGCTCCTTACCAGGAAGAACAGAGAAATGCAATCAATTCTTGAGGCAATTAACTTATTGGCCACATATTCACAACAACTCCTTTCGATGGCCTTCAAACACGACACGGCCTCCACTGATGGGCTCAACAGGAAGATCGCCCAAAACACTAAGCACACAATTAGACCAAATCGCACACACCATCCCACCACAACAAAACAACTCTTGGGCGAAAGAAATATGAAAATCACTGTCTCCTTCAGGGCCACCACCGATGCTATTTGTGGGCTCTTCAATCACCAAAGGCACACACATAAATGTGCTTAGAATATGCATGCAGGCCACTCCAACACACCACGCACCAGGTAGAGGCTTTCACTCTAGACACCATAGATCAGTCTTCAAGGACCCGTCCTCACTTAATTAGCAACACACATTTCTCTGATCCCATGCTCTGATACCATGATAAAAATCGATCTATTAATGAATTGGCTCTCTAGGTAAGATACCTGGAGAGTACCCAAGCACTTCACACATACTCACTATATCAAATCAAGAGAACAACTTAGTATATATAGGCTTTCTCACAATTAGGGTGGTTTGAACCACTCCTTGGATATTAGGATCTAAGATCTAAAATTAGAGTCTCAATCCTATCATCATTATAATAGTAATCTAAGTTTAGCTTTCTCTATTATCTCCAACAACTTGTTGTCAAAAAGACCTTCGAAGAAACGCTTAAATAATCAAGTCGACCAAATTTTAGAGATTCATTCTCAAATCGACTTCATAAATCAAACTGTGAAATTAAAACATAGAATCTAGTTGGTGGATAAGAGAGCGTGGTCTCATCCAAGCAAGCCATGGTGCCTCACAACCCTTGACATGACCATATTTAGTGTACCACGTACATCTCTCATTTAAAGATCAAATTTCCGTGTCGCTTGATCAGTGCACCTCGTTGTTTGCTCGACATGTTTTGGTGGAGTAGTCAAGGTCGACCATACACAAAGAGAAAGCAAAGTTCTGCTAGTTTTTTTATAAGAAAATAGTGGGAGCTCATAAAGATTAAGTGAAGAAGTAATTGTTGACATACGATCAAAGTTCTGGAATTTGAAAAGAAGGCATAATCGACGGGAAGCAATGTATCATCAAAATAATTCTTCTCTTCCACTAGTCCATGAACATATTTGGTTGATTCCATGCAGACAACGATTGCTCAGCCTCTCTTGTCCAGTATGCACAGATTTGTCCTATAAATTGCAGCATTGACATTCATGAACAAATTTCCAGGCAGTGTCTTATCGAGCAAACCCTTTTTTTTGTTTTCTGTGTGCAACTTCAGATTTTTTTGATCAGCATGAAGAGCAACTACGAACAATAATATTTAAATTTAAAAATTTTCTTTCTCAATCGTCTTTTGGAGATCATTACAAGTCTTCAATTCCAATGTATCAACATCTACGAAGATCCACAAAGATTTCTTGAATTTCTGGAAAATTTTGAAATTGCATTGTTTTCATACTTCAGATTTCTGATTTGATTTCGTTATCTTCGCTTTTTCTCTCCAGGTTCTCATTGTCTTCGTATTATTACAGTCCCAGACGCATGTACCAACGGAAACGAAACCAAGATGTTGTAAACAGTCGAATAGACTACATCATTGAGACATAGCAAGAACATATATAAATACACAAGAATAGCAGATATTGGACAGAGAATTCAAATCCAGGTTTGTATTAACCATAACGTATGCATATACCTGAGATATATGTTTGGAGTGATTGTACCTGTTCTCACCCACTTATTTACTTTACACATTTACCAAATATTATTAGTATTTACATAATATACGATGACAACCATAGATTAAAATAATCTTACAACAAACATATACAATTCAAATATCATTATTTTTGTTTAAATATCGAGAATTAATTTCTGAAAATTTTATTTTTGATCTTTTATCAAACTCACATAATGCCATTGTGAGTTTTACCGCATACTGAACTTAGACGATAGTAATTGTGCATTTATCTTATGGACCTTAACAAAATTTGAAACCAGATGGAAATAAATATCGAAGTAATGCCCATTGGATGGAGAGAGGGTATAATTGACACAATTTAATATTGAAATATACAACAGGAGAGCACCAAAGGACCTTCCAAAATTTGGATCTGGATGGAAATAAATATAGAAGTAATGCCCATTGGAAGTAGAAGTAATGCCCATTAGAATAAAGAGGGTATAATGGAGATAATTGAATATTGAAATATACAAAAGGAAAGCACCAAAGGACCTTACAAAATTCGAAACTGGATGGAAATAAATATCGAAGTAATGCCCATTGGAAGTAGAGATGGTATAATGGAGAAAATTTAATATTGAAATATACAAAACGAGAGCACTAAAGGACCTTACAAAATTTGAAATGGGATGGAAATAACTATCGAAGTAATGCCCATTGGAAGTAGAGAGGGTATAATGGAGACAACTTAATATTGAAATATACAAAAAGAGAACACTAAAGGACTTTACAAAATTTGAAACTAGACGAAAATAAATATCGAAATAATGCCCATTGGAAGTAAAGAGGATATGATGGAGACAATTTAATATTGGAATATACAAAAGGAGAGTACCAATGTATAAAAGGAAATGTATAGAAGAAGTGAACCACTAGACCACAAAGCATCAATATTTAATACCCGTTCATCCTTTTTCTCGAAGGTTAATATTGTTGTACAAGTATAAGATTATTGGATTGGTTATAATTTAAAATCAGTAGGAAAAACCTAATTCATTATTAGCGTGGTTATTGTGATTTCTGTTGGATTTAGAGACGTCTAATTACAATAATTAGGTTGGACATGTGTGCATTATGATTATAATATCAAACACTGTCAGCAAGATTACACTTATGTAATGATTAAATATGCCAAATAATGTGATTAATTAAGTTATGGCATTAAACATATTTAAATAAGGATTTGGATACAAATACATATAGAATAATGTCAATCAATTATAATTGTTAATGGACCGATTATAATTGATTGAAATAATAACAGTAATAAATATGGACAGCCAAATTTCGGTTGCCCTAGGATTGATTGAAATAATAGCAGTAATAAATATGGACAGCCAAATTTCGGCTGCCCTAGGATTGGGGCTGAAATTTAGCTGTCAATTGACAGCCGAATTTCGGCTGCCCTAGGATTGGGACTTGCTATAAAAAGCGCTTGATCTCCAAGGCTTGCGAATCACTTCAGAAAAAAATTAGTCTGCTCCATGAGACTTGATACTCTATCAAGATTGCCAGAGAAAATGATTGCAGCTCTTTGGAAGGATTCAAGAGCCAACAACTCAAGTTCAAGACCAGGAGCTTAGAAGATGGAAAGTTAAGTTTTGCTGTGCATTATTTTCATAAGTTCCGCTGATGCCATTATTTTTTCAATTCTTACAAAGAGTAGTCTTGTAGGGTTTAAGTAATTAGGAAAAATCCATGAATTAAATCAACATCTATGAGTAAATGCAATCCAACAATTCCTTAAACCAGTTCTTAGAAGAACATATGGGAAGGGAGGAGCTCGTGGAACATAGGTACGAATTTTTTAAAAATGCAGATGTGCTGGTAGATGGTTTGTGGCTAGAATTCATACCAGTAGATCGGAGAAGGCCTCTTGCAGGTTCCATGGATTCCGGAGAAGGCCTCTTGCAGGTTCCATGGATTCCAGACGCATCTAGGAGGGTAGTTGATTAGTAGATAATTTTGAATTTGGGCTCTTAAGATCCTTAATGAAGAATTCGTATGTCATCATCGTTTTTGGTACTTCATGAGGAGGTGACATAAATTTATGCTGGCCACAGGTTTCGATATTAGGGGCAGGGGTTAATTTTGGAATGTTAGACAAATTTTAAAAGGAGTGAGTAGGTAGAAGCAAAAAGGTGATTTGGATCAGTCTTGTAAATCTGCACATAATTCGAATGTATCTGACTCTATAATCCCAAGGTGGAGACCACTATTGAGGATCTGCCTTAATTTATTATCAGAATCCGACTATCTAACCGTAGGGTGAGAGTGACAATTTTTCCAGTTTGTGGGCAATGCTTTTTGACGTTGGGAACTGATCCATCAAAATACAGTTGGACGATTCACAATCAATGCCTTTGGAGTGGTTCTCTGAATGGTTACGTGTCATATTTGCGAGGATATATTTTTTGAATGGGTTTTTCCTAATTACTAAGGATGGGAGAGCTCGGCGCCAAATATTATTCTCAAATGGTCAGTCAACAAATATGGTTGGAATTTCCTTATTGAGCGTTGTTGGAAGAACCTTTAACGATAACCAATTGCAATAAAGGAGCTATAATTCATTATTTTGATGGGTGGCTTTATCTAAAACTGGGGTAGGTGGCCGTGTCAGGTCACCATAAAATATGGAAGGGTTACAGAGTTATTTGGAACAACTCACAAACGCAGAGGAGCTCATAGATGTTATTATTGCCGCAGAAAATGAACTAGTCGATCGTTCTAGGAAAGAAAAAATCAGAGAAGAGTCAGTTTGACACAAAGGGTCCTGTACAAATAATGAGTCAGAGTACCAAGAACCCCCCTTCAGATGAGATCTTGAACCAAAACCAAGGAACATGAATAGGAAGCTTGTTAAGGCGTAGGAAAACATTTAAAATTTACCCTGGGAACTGACTTTTTTGGGAAAACATGGTAAGATTGAAAAATAGGGCTCTGGTAGGCCAATGGGATTTTGCAACATATAATGGAGCCCAGATGAAACAATGGTCTTGGAAAAATTAGTTTTCCCTTCTTGGTTATACACCCAAAGTAAGCGCTTTGGTGAATGGTTGGTTCGACTTTCATTTCTTAACATAAGAAGACGCCAATAAAATAATGGAAATGCCATGGGTTAAGGGGTGTGGTTTTTTAATACTACAGAAATGGGAAAGTTGGGTTTCATCTTGTAATGGAATTTCTTAAAAGAAAAATTGTGTGGGCTAAGTTCCCTGGTTTACCTCTAGAACCATGGTATAAGAAGGCTATTTCAGTGATTGTTTGCACGATAGATAAAGTTTACTTTATGGACGAAGGATGCATTGGAACGTTGGATAAAAGGGCAGCCTAGGTCCTAATAGAGGTAGATCTACCAGGCAGGCTTCCATAAGCTACTGATCTATTATGAGGATCCTTTTCAATTAGACAATATGTGGACCACTGGGGAATTCCTTTTTAGATGTAATGGATGCAATAAAACAGAGCACTTAATGGCCAATTACTACCTGCCATCCAATTATCCTCTCCGTATGAAAAGTAAATGATTTACTGGATCAGATTGGAAAACTATTAGAGAAAATCGTATTATCCCATTTTTGGATAATCAAGAAGTTCACAATAAGAATGTTGAATCCTCTACTTTTCAATACAAATCTCCCCCATCTTCTTCCCCATATCGGGTTCCGAGCCTTAATCTTAGTGCCCATAACACGAAAAATTATACTCCAGACATGAAAGATAAAACATAAATCCATATTCAGGATGGGAATTGTGCTTTGCCTTCATCTACTCGACCAGTCTGTACGAAGAAGACAAAGAAACTATCTCTCGTTTCCCCTATCAAATTTAGACCTAATCCTCATTTAGATCCTTCTTCCCTATCAGGGGACGCTGACTTGGATCAGATTGTTGGGGCCTCCTCTTCGAGTCTCGAGCCTCTATTTATATTTCAAGAAGCAGAAAAAAGATAAAAAGACCAATACTGATACCAGGAAAAAGGATCCTCACAGGAGGCAGAAAAAGGAAACTAACTATAAACATATATCTATTTGTGGAACAATTGAGTCAGAATTGAATGAACGGTCTGTTGAGACTATGGAAGAGGCCTTAATCCCTCCCTTTGATCTGGGGTAGTCGATGGATATCATCACTAATGGGGAAATTAGAGAATGAAGGGACCTTTGAGAGATGATCCCCAAATCTCCATTTTTATGATGAAAATGATGTCATTAAATATTAGGGGATTGGGATCTCCCCAAACTGCTAGATCCCTATTCTATATCATCCAAACACAGGATCCTGACCTTTTCCTCCTGCAAGAGACTATCCAAAGAGAGGGCTTCTGATAATTTGCTTAAATTGTGTCCACTCTAGATCTCTTGTGCCATGAGTGAAGCTGGAAATTCTGGAGGACTAGCTGCCCTATGGAATTTGAAAAGGTGTACTTTCAAAGCATATAAGACAAATATTGGCATGATTTTATCAGGATATTACGAAGGAACGAGTCAAAGAATTCGAATTCTAAATATTTATGGGCCTTACATTAACATAAAAGCGTTTTGGGACAGAATTGACGGGAGTGGTATCTTAGACCTGCATCATATTATAGTAGTCGAGGATTTGAACCTTACTCTTGAGGACTATGAATGTTGGGGGAAGAAATCTAGGGTGGATCTCCTGGCAAGATACTTTAAGGACCTCTTTTATCAGAAACTTCTCTTAGGACATTGTCTCACAACCCCTATGCCCGTCCTGGAGGAACAGGTAGTCTGGAGATGATGGTATAGTCAAAAAGCTTGATTGGTTCCTAGTGCATTCTTCCTTGATAATGAGGCTAGCCCATCTAGAGGCCTTATCTTTTTTTCCTGAAACCTTTGATCACCATGCAATTATGATCCAATGGAAGGGTCTTGAGAAGCACAGAGAAATTCCTCTTAAATTTAACCACCATTGGATTGATGAGCCAGATTTCAAGGAATTGGTGGTTCAATCATGATCTCAACCTCTTTGTCATGCCTTCAATTCGAAAATGGATACCTTCAGCTACAAACTGAAGAGACTTAAAGACATTGTCAAGGCCTAGATCCATAAGCATAAGGAGGATCAAACGCTGGAACTTAGGTAGATTGAGATTGAAATCACTACTTATATGGACCCATCACTCCTTGGTTATGTTTTTTTTTTTTGAATCCCATTTGAATTTGGTTAAGGATCTAGTTCAAAGGAAGAATACAATTCTTTTGGCCCAATAGGAGGAGTGGTGTCTTAAGAGCAAGGTTGCTTGGATCAAAGGAGGGGATAAAAATTCTAAATTCTCCCACGGGGTTGCTTCTAAGCGAAGGGTTGTTTTGGAATATTAGGAACTATGAGGGTAGATTGATACATTATCTCAAGGATATTATGGAAGAAGCACATAGGTTTTTCAGTAGACAGTTCACCGAACATGAGGAGGATAACTTTATGGATAAAGTAGATTTGGCAAACCTCTTTCCCAATTTTCTTAATGAGGATGACATCAGGCACATGGATTATCTGGATTTTGAAAAGGAGCTCCTCCATACGCTCAAGGAGATGGCCAAAGACAAAAGTCTAGGCCTTGATGGTTGTCCAATTGAGCTCTACTTATCCTATTTTGACCTCATGGGAGTTGAACTGTAGTAGGTGGTTGAATAATCTCAGGTATCTAGTGGCATCTCAAGAGCCATCAACGCAAATTTCCTTGCATTGATTCCTAAGAAATCAAAATCTACTTGTTTATCTGACTTTAGACCCATTTCCCTTTGTAACTTTGTTTATAATTCGGTCTCTAAAATTGTAGCAAACAAAGTTAAAAATATTCTTTCTCTTCATATATGCTCGGAAAAAATTTTCTTTCTTCCTGATAGAAGAATAAAAGATTCAATTGCAATCGCATTAAAAAGCATACATTCGATCAAATCAAACAAATAAAAACCCGCCTCATGAAAATAAATCTATTGAGGGCATATGATCAAGTAGACTGGGATTTTCTTCGTCTGATCCTTCAAAAGATTGGCTTTCCACATCATTAGGTTAGATGGATAATGGCATGTGTGACTTCAACATCTATGGCAGTCCTAGTTAATGAGTACCCCTATGATTTCTTCAAAATTTTCACAGGATTGAGGCAAGGATGTGCTCTCTCCCCAATCCTTTTAATTTTAGTCATGGATTCACTCAGTCGAAGCTCGAGGATAGAAAAATCAACTGAGGACATTTCTGGTTGTAAGGTGTCTTCCACAACCACCTTAACTCATATTTTCTTCGTAGACAATGTCCTTTGTTTGGTGCAGCCAAATTTTCAGAATGGGAAATTATATATCATATTATTTCTAAATTTGGTAGAGCCTCAAGTCTCATTATCAATAAGGAAAAATCTAAGTTGATATCAGATGAGATGGATGTATCGATCGACCAGCAAATAGAAGTTGTATTTGGGATTAATTTGATCCCTTTTTATTTGGGCTTCAAATACTTGGGATGCTTTCTCAAACATAGATGTTACAAACTTCTATACTGGGAATGGATGATCAAAAAAAAAAAAAAAAAAAAAAAAAAAAAACAACAACAACAACAACAACAAAACAAACAAACAAACAAAAACAACAACAACAACAACAAGAACTTTCTATTTGGGAACACTGATGGCTGACCCTTGGGGACCAGGTGGTCTTGATAAAATCTATGCTTCAAGGAATTTATGTGTATTGGATGCACTTATTTCTTCTCCCATTGGCGATCATTCACAAAATCAATTCCATCATTGCCAAGTTCTTGTGGGTGGGATTTGGCCCAAGGAAAAAATATCACCTCATCAAGCTTGGAATACTTTCTTTCCCTAAAGATTCAGGTGGTTGGGGATTAAGGGACACAAAGAAGTTTAATCTAGCCCTCCTTTGTTGTAATCTATTAAGGGATTTTAATGCTCAGGGCTTATGGAGAGATATAATATTAGGGAAATACCTTCAGCAACAAAGTATGGAAGAGTGAGTTGTTGTGGGAGCTCCCTTTAAATGCAAACAAACTATTATATGGGGAAGCTTGATGGCTGCTAAGATTTGGCTTTGTGCAAATATGAAACGATAGGCAGGAAATGGGGCTAAGATACATATTGGGTTGGATGCGATGAAGGGGATGGATGTGGATCATTCATTATCACCCCAAATTATCTTGGCATTGCACCAATTGGGGTTTAGACTTCTTGCTAACTTAATGAAACGGACTTCCCTAGACTACCCCTTTTATACATGGCCACATTCTTGGGACTTGGGATTGAATGCATATTTGGATCTTGAATGGGAGTCTTATAGGCTCAAGATAATTGAGGTAGGGATAACATTAAATGATAGGCTTGATTTTGTTTCATGGGGTGGCTAAGCTATTGGAGGAAACATAGAAGTCAAAGAAATTTACACATTCATTTTTGGTTCTCCATCCCCCAGTTCCTTTGATGAATGGACTGTGCCCATGTGGAAATGGGATGCACCCTTGAATATCAAATGTTTCTCCTGGTTGAACCTTTTTAACCGCATCTTGACCTGGATAATTTGATGAAAAGGGGCCTTCAAGGTCTGGGTAGATGTCATTTTTCCATTCTGCCATCGAAGACATTGTTCACTTATTTCTGGAGTGTCCCTTTGCCAAGGCCATATGGGACACTGTGGTAGGATTACTGAAGCTTAGGGTTGGTTCAAATTGGTCTTCCATTATTGAGTGTCTTATGTTTTAGTCCTTGAATCTAACACCATACAAGGAACTCCCCATGTATGTTCTTTGGGGGATATGGCAATCTAGAAATGCTACAATCTTCGAGGATAGACACCCTGACTGCTATTCTACCAGTGTTAAGATTGTTGGTTACTTTCTTGAGATAGGCCCCTAGGTTCCTATGTCTCCTCAAAGGACTATTCAAAATTTGGATTTGGGGACACTCTTCCCTACTGGATTTTTTTGATGGGGCTTATTTTAGGGGACGATGTGGTTGTGGAGCTCTCAAAGAGTTTTGTACCAGCAAGGTTTTTCGATTCTATTAGAATGGGGGTGATGGCACTAACTTCAATGCCGAGATTGTGCCATTGTGGGGTTTACTTCATGAGTGTTTTTTGGTTGGCCATTGAATCCATTATGATTGTTGGAGATGCCAAAAATGTCATTGGCTAGTTGTAGGGGAGGATCGCTCAAGATGTTCCTTTGCTACATCATTGGATGACTAATATTGATGTCCTTCATTCTTCTTTCTCTAACTTATCTTTCCTCCATATGTATAGAGAACAAAATATGGAGGTTGATGGCCTATCCAAGCGGGGGCTAGATAGTATCTCTGGCTTTATGTCTTATGAGCTATGGATTGATGGAACAATTCATTCTTCTCGATCCTTTGAGCTATGAATGTTTTTCTTCGATCTGTCTGGTTTCCTGGATATTGTTGTGACTTTGTTTGAATTTTGGCTAGGTGTTTATTTTTTCTGATCCATCAATTTGCTCCGGGAAATTCATTATTTTGTTCCTTCATTTAATTTGGTAGGCTCTATCCCCTTCACTTAGGTGACTTTTGATTTTTATTCTCTACTGAGGAAGTATATAAGAACTCATTTTATCAGTGAAGATTCTCTGTTTTTTCGTCTAAAAAATAAAAAATAAATAAAATAAATATATAGCCTAGATCCATTTTAACTAGGAATTTATCAAGTGTTGAGAGGGATCAAATCTCTCAAAGTGCAAATCTTTCCTCAACTTCATAGCTCTTGAGTTAAGATGGATCTAAGTTGGTTTATTCTAATAAAAAGTATAATCGATAAATTAAAATTTTAAATCTATATATTTTTAAAGAAAATAATTACTTCATTTAAAAATAATAATAATAATTGTTTTCTATGCCCCATTGTAAGAGTGTTCTCATTAACTGCACTCGTCTCAAGCAACGCAATTTATCATAATAATTTTATGGAAAAAAAAACCATATAAATAGTAGGTTTCCTACGAGTGTTTGAATCTCGTTTGTCCCAAGAAGGGAAAAAATAGCAGAAAGAGAAAATTTTAGTGTCTCTATTTTGTATGTATACCATATTCAAATGCATTTGTTATGAGAGTGTATTTGGAATAAATGTTGACATAAACAATCGTTGCATCTGGGAATTGTGCTCTGCGCTATTGGCACACATTTTTTTTGCTGCAAATTAAAAGTTTGGTGCAACCTCTGTTATAAGCTACAACACCGCCATACTCATCTAGTTCTAATAACTCACTGCAAATGTCCGCAAGAGTTCATGTAAAACATCCCAAAGGTCCCATATTGTGAACCATGAAATTTCAAGCCCCTTGCTAGTACAAATACTACAAAATAATAACATTGCATGATCCATTAGCTAGGGTTATAAATCTAATATTCAAATGGCTAACCAAGTAGAAAACCATTTCGTGTAGTAGTCACTTTCAGTTCAAGTGTTGACCTTGGATGCCCATGGATCTGATATAGATTGAAGAACATGCTTGGTTGTTTATATATTCTATACGGTCATATAGAATGACACAACTTATCTATTCATCAAGTCAACATCTAGCTATATCAAGTATTAATTATTATTTCTAAATTTAATTTTTATTTTAAATAATTTGACTGAGTCAACATAGCATTACATTACAAAAACATCATTGCCATACTAGGTTGTAGAGGGCTTCTCAACATAATTAGACATTGAAATGTCTTACATTGATTTGTTTTTAGTATTAATATGTTTTTAAATACTACTTGTCAACTCCATATTTATCATTGTAGAAATTATGCATCTCCTTCATACTCGGCTATAAAAGCAACTCAGTTATCTCTTACTTATTGTCCTCCAATGTTAGTAGGAAGAGGCCTCATGACCAACTTCCAAGTTCACGTGAAAAACTTGTGAGAAATAATAACCCCAATGATTCTTATGGTTTCAAGCCATCATATATATCTTGATAGCCTTGATGTAAGAAATGCTCTAGATCAACAATTGCTCCATGACCTCATGGCCACTTTTGAAGATTTGCATAATAGACCCACAAGAGTCATAGCCCTAACATAACCTCAAACCCATCACACATTTCATTGCACCCTTGAATTTTACAAGTTGAAAGAGACCCCATGGATAGCTTCCAAGTTTCAATGATAGACTTTAAGAGCTTCAAAATCTCAACAAACAAACAAACAAAAAGTTTTCTTAGTTTCTTCATTGCTCTCCATCTTATTATGGTGATACTTTTCAAAAAAATATTAAACTCTTTTTTCAATGTGTTTGAATTTCATCTTATCACCTAATTTATACATAATACTTTTCCTAATCTTATGAAACGACTTTAATCTTTATTAACCATTATTATGTAAATTAAATATTAAAAATAAAAAATCATTATTATTTCATCTTATCACCTAATTTATACATAATACTTTTCCTAATCTTATGAAACGACTTTAATCTTTATTAACCATTATTATTTAAATTAATATTAAAAATAAAAAATGGCCTTCCACAACCATACTCAGCCCACTATGGCACTATGGGAGAGATGTCCATATAACATTACATTAAAGTAAATAAAATAATAACTACATTAAAGAATAAAAAATTATTAATAACAAAACAATCTTTCGAAATTGAACATAAATATTAATTAAAAAGAAATATTTCAACTTTGGTCATAACCAAAACACTTCAATGTCCACCTTAAATAACATAATTACATCAACTTTATATATAGTGTTTAAATAACTAATAGTAAAAAAAATCTAATTTTATTAAGTGCTTTCTACTTTTTACTAAGAGAGAGATGTGTAATTCATTAGTTACTCAACATGGAAATTACACATGACATCTAAAATAATATTTGATATTATAACCTACTATGAAAGAGATGTGAAATTTATTTCATTCTCAATATAAAATCTTAACATAAAGTTGACATTAATACTTTAAAAAATATTAATAACAAAAAAAATATACAAAAATTGAATATAAAATTTTGCTTATAATTTTTTAATTTCCATATTAAGTAAAATACTTCAAATAGTTTAAATATTGTCAAAACTATGGGTCAATCTATTGCATCTCTTATGCCTTATAATCAGTCGGTTAGTTTGTATTTTTATTCTCTTGACTACTCTACTGGTATGTGGACAGTGTCTTCCAATAACAATTGATGTTGTGACCAACAATTTTATGTTACCAGGAAAAATAATTTCTAGTGAAGGTCAGTGAAAGATATAATATTAGAGACTAAGATGTGACAGTCCTTAGCCATTTAGGAAAAGTTTTTCGAATATAACCCACGCTCCCAAGGTCTGTTTTGCCATCTGGGATAGGTCCATCACTATTCTTCCAAAGCCAAGCAATCTCTTGACCCTATCCTTTACTAGAATATGCTCAGAGATGATACAAGTTTCTGATGCAATATCCTTGATGGAGTGGAGATTTGTTATCATCTTTGTGTGCTCTATCTTGGGCTCTTTCCTCTTCGTCAAATTCTAGAAAACTAAAAATGTTACAGATTTTTTTGATGTAATTTATCAATAAATTTAAAGGAAAGTTTGGTTTGGAAAGATGAGTTGAGATTATGATTTATGTGGATGCAGAAGAGATACAAAAAAGCATCAACAATGGCTCCAAAAAAATTTCGATATAGATAATCATGTTATAGTGCCAGAGCTCAGTGTCTCCTATACGCAGGGTTTTGATTTTGTTGAGAAATATACAACCTCGTTTGCTACTGCCCCCTCTGGAACCTTCCTTGCTTTTATGGAAAATCCATGTGTTCAATTACAAATCAGCAGAAGCTGAGGTCTTTGTGATTCTTAAAATACATCACTGCATAGGAGACTGCATATCTTTCATGTCCCTATTCTTGGATTGTACCAGAAAAAATTGTCAACCCGAATCCATGCCCACTATACCACGTACTAACCGCTACATCAGAGGCAACCTGCCCATATGGAATGTAATAGGCATTCTGCAGGCACCATGGGGTGTGATGTTTGTGGTATAGTGTACAGTTTTGGATCTTGTCCCATTTATTACTACGTTCATATGGATGAAAGAAAGCAAAATGCTCAGAGGTCCTCCGGGAGTAAATCATCATCCAAAGGCTACAGAAGTGGTGGATTCCAGCAGCTCTATGGAGCAGAATGGATGGTTCAAAGCAGATGAAATTGTGGTGGAGGAGCACGAGATTGTGCTCAGAAGTGATTTCGTGAAACAGGTAACTGGACCTCTTAAACCTCTTGACCCTGAGCCTCCAAGAATCTATGATAGTTTTGAAACAGGAGAGCGCTCTGTCAATGCTGCTAGAACAATGAAATCCCACAGATCAAGAAACACAGAGTAGGTTTCGTGTGCAAGTAACTGAAAGCAGCCACATTGCTTCTGAGGAAAACAAGAAGAAAACCACAAATGCAAAGCCAAACCCAAACCCAATCACAAATGAATGTAGTGATTCCAAGGATAAGGCTAAAACATTTTGATTGACAGACATGGTTAGGAAAAAAACACAGAAATGGAAGAAAAGAAACCGTCAAAGACATCATCACCCACAACGCCAGAATCTGCAGTCCCGTGATACAAGGTCTGAGATAGTTGATGATGCCAGGCCTTCCTGTGATGATGATCCAAGGTTTTCTATTGATATCGGTAGAACTTCCTGGGAGGATACAAGGCATTCATGGGAGGAGCGGAGAGCTTCTTGCGATGGTATTTTGATTGGGAAATTGGTGGCTTCGTCGATTGTTGGGCATGAAGAAGTTGCCACTGCGTCCTCGAAAATTCAGATTTTAGGAGACCCCATTAAGCTTCACGGCGAGGAGGATGCTAGTCAGCCAGATGGGTTAATGGAGACGCGGGATTACTACTAAAGACTCTTGCTTCTCTAATCTTGTTTAAAGAGACCATTCTCACTAATCCTGCAACATATCAAAACACAATAAGGGATCAATGTTAAACATATCCGTGTACACTGCCTTGAAAAATTCATTTTTTTTGGTGGGGACTGACCATTAATTTTCCATCAAAATTTCTTTAAATTCTTTGACACAGTATCTTAGGCAGTATCTTGTGACTATACATCTAGCAAATATTTGTCCAAGGGGCCAACGGTTTGGCGTCTCAACAAATCTTAAAATAATATTGTTTAGGTTCTGGTCTTCTTTAAAACGCTCTCCTCAAATTTATGTTGTATTCAAAACATTATGGTCTAATAATTTTATATTTACTCTCCCTGGCATGGAATAATATTGTTTAGGTTCTGGTCTTCTTTAAAACGCTCTCCTCAAATTTATGTCGTATTCAAAACACTATGGTCTAATAATTTTATATTTACTCTCGCTGGCATGGAATTTACACTCTCAAAGTTTCTGCTGGTTTAATAATTTGGTATTTAAGTTTCTGCTGGTTTAATAATTTGGTATTTAGATTTGCAAGGGCGGATGATAATAGATTAGTTTAAATTATTTTCCTTGTTGAAACACTTGTAAAATTTTTATGATAGTTTAATAACTTTCTCGATGGCTGAAACGAACCTTGTTGAATTTGTAACTGTGCACATGCACATGGGTATAGTTAAGTTAGAGATCACATAACCTTGTTGAATTTGTACCTGGGTATAGTTAAGTTAGAGATCACATGCTATATGATAGAATAGTGGTGTTATATTGCTTTTATGGCATTTAAATTTTTACAATGGTTAAAGGTAGGAGGTGTATGAGACAGGGAAAGCTAGGATCCAAATTTGCTTTAGTATTTTTTGAAGAATCTTTGGCGAAAATCACATAGAAAAACTTATGTCGACACGTTTTGAACTATCTAGTGTGGTTCATCGTCAGGACAAGTTGTCAATGAACCACACTAGATGGTTCGAAACGCGTCTGACATAAGTTTTTCTATGTGATTTTCGCCGAAGATTCTTCAAAAAATTAATATGGATCACAAAAATCTAAGTTCAATAATTGCTTTAGTATTTTTAGAAGGAGCTGAAAGACGGTGGTGGGTGCTTTCGGAACTAAATCTCTTTTCAATTTTAAATTCTTCCCAGCGATTCTGGAACTAACTATGAACTAACTATGGCCTTCGTTCATGAATAGTAAGAGCATAGGGAACTAACTCTGGCCTTCGTTCATGAATAGTAAGAGCATAGGGGATTTTCAATGACATTAAATTTGGCTTCGTTCATGAATAGTAAGAGCATAGGGGATTTTCAATGACATTAAATTTGGTTTCAGGGTTCTAACTACCTCCATGATGTAGAGGGGATTGGCAGGGATCATGTGACTTTAATGGGGTATGGCAAATTCGTCATATTTCTGTGTGATACTGGTTTTCAAGATCTTCAAGGCATCATTTTTTTCATCAATACGATACATACATTTCTATGTGGATATGTTTTGATTCTCAGATTTTAATATCTTTAGGTCATGATCATTATGACGAGTTTTCCATGTGCGCCTGTAGTTCCGAGGGGCCTATAGACGAGATTGACAGGATTCTAAGCAAATGCACAATAAGTGTGCATGTTACAGCCTTGGACGGCCTGGTGAATGTGAACTCGTTTTTCACAATTGCAGTATTCATTGGGATGTCATTGACAAACCCTGGGAAATCAGAATTTTGCTTCAAAGGGAACTGTGACTCTTGATTTATCCGTGCACTTGCTTGTGCCAGGGAGGCCACCCTTGGTGTTCAGACGTTGAATGTAAGACACCCGCTATGTAGTCCCAAGGGTTTTATGGAAGCTGGCCTCTGCCAAAACTTGCTGATACTATCTTGTTTCCTGAAAGCCAAACAAAATGACAGAGTATTTGGAATATTGATAATGAATTTATACATTTCATACCCCAACATTAATAGAGCAATCTGCAACCATGATATGGCTTGTGATCTGAGACAACTGAAGATGTAGCTCTAGTCAACAATTTATGTTTTAACGAACAAATTCCAGTTAAAAACAGAGCAATGAATTGTTTTGTGATATAGGAAATGTGTACACAAACAATTGATGCAGCATAAGCAAGTCACACATCTGCTAAGAACAAAAACCAACCATCTTCAGAAAAGAACAGAAAACGATTAATGCTAAAACAATGATGCAATTCAAAATGTCAGGGTTGAAAAGAAATGTGCATTACTGCAGGAGTTCACTTGAACAATTAGTTTCAAACCATAAACTTAGACTGCTGCCTGCTGGAATTCACTAGGAGACAGGGATTTTCAAATGGTACTCATTACAGCGCACAAATTTTCAAATGAAAATTATTGTGTTGAATATTACTATATGATGACAAAGAATGCAAATTGCCAATGGGGCAACAAGTTAATGGTGAGATTAACAGAGTTTACCCACCAGGGTTCCATTTGTTCTGTGCTCTGCCCCACCCAAATTGCATGAGTTCTGAGTTTAAGAGGGATCAGGACGCTATGCAAGTCTCAAGTGATTTTAGTGGAATAGTTACCCCTAAGACCTAGGCCAAAGAAGGTCCACCATGTGACGGGAGAAGGAATAGATCGAAGAAAATCAGGTCTCTGAAGAACTAAGGCTTCTTTAGTAGTTTGATGCGTGTTAAGGTCTTATGAGGATGTCTGTTACCCCTCAAAGCTGGTATTGGTCCAATCTATGAGGGAGTAAGTTCGACGCTGAAGGAAACTGCGAATTCAATCTCTGGACATTGTTGAAAACCTTTTGATATTTGAGGTGACATCATTCAGTGCATTTCTATTCTCCAGTTTGATTGCACAGGGCTTGAAATTAGCAATCATAATAAGCAACAACAAAGAGCCTTATGAGGCAGTCGAGGGTCACATCAACAAGAAGCTGCTGATTCTTGGAATGCTTGCCTTGGCATTTGGATCTGTAATGGGATGCATATTCTTGATGTTGTCTATGGTGAACGTGATACGGGTCAGATTGGGCATTTTTATTCTGTGGGATAAGCTCCACTGTGAGGGCAACATTAACTTTGGTTGGTCTTGTTTCAACAACTTTGGTTGGTCTTGTTTCAACAACTTTGGCTATTTATATCTCTACAGTCATTTATGCCTTCACTCATTAGTACTGTACTG
>APFE030938866.1:0-18010 GCA_000404065.3 Pinus taeda | reverse complement strand
TGATCATGATCATGCTATTCATTTGATTCCACCAAGTGTTCCTCCAAACATCGGCCCTTACATATATCCATATGCCCAAAGGAGTGGGAACTCATTCAAAAGTTGCAGAAGATCCTAGTTCATTGCGAGAACTTGACAAGGAAGGAAAAATCATATTGGAACCTGAAGCAGTCACAGAACCGAGAAATTGAAAACTACGAAATAGATAAATTTAAGAGTATCTCATCAAGTGGAAGAACTTACCCGCTGATAATATTATGACAGCTTAGACTCTTATATATAGAAAGGAGCTCTTTTCATTTGTATCATTCAAGGAGCTTTCCCCTTCGAAGAGGATGAATTCTAAGGCATTGATCTATCTTTTCTATCTTTCTGTGAGCTAGTTTGATAACATTATATCTCATTTGCATGATAAAGATTCATTTAAATGGTTAAATATATTGTTAATGGGCTTACACATATTAGTTAAATAAAGATATCAATTAAGAGTTAATTGATTAGCCATTAATAAAATAATATTAATTTAGAAGATAATTAGCTTAGCTTATCCCTTGATCATCCTTTGAAGCACATCCTAAGTGCATAGAAGCTCATATTGGAACTCATATCCCGTAACGACCTTTTATATAAGGCATGTTTTGTGTTTTGTAATTTTATTTCTCACTCATGGTCTATTGAAACTTCACTTCGGACAAAAATACTTTATGTTCTTCCCATAGTAATTTCTAAGGCCTTGAGAGCAATCACCACTATCCAATTATATGAGCAATAATATTTCTCTTAAAATATGAATATCCGTTTTAAAAATCCCATGAGACAACTCAAGACTCTACTAATGACCTAAAAGTCTTAGAAACTTCACCTCAAGTTTTATCCCAAATTTTCTTTGCTTTACCATAGTTAAAATCCCCAATCCCCAAAACTTATCCCTCTTATGAAAAACTCTTAAAAAAACCCATATTATTATTAGAGATTAAAAATCTTACTAAAAAATTATATAAAATTCAACTTTTCTATCCTTTACGAAAAAACCCTTAAAAAACCCATATTATTATTAGAGATTAAATATTGTACTTTATATATATATATATAGTACTTAAAAATTATATATAAATTTAACTTTATTACCCTAATTTACACGTTATCTTTTACTATTTCAAATATGAACAATTTTTTTTAATTAAAAGGTGTAACATAAATTTCTTAAACACCTTCTCAAGGAGGTAATAAACTACTTGAATATTGGAATGTGCATACTTTATTTGTCCATGCTCATTTCTAAAGCGCGATTTAAATTTATTAATTATTAATATTCGTTAGTTCACAATGTCACATTGCTCCATCCAATTAAACGTACCTTCCTCGTCATCATTCACTTTCTGATAAGCACAGGCTATGTGGTCGCCGCAGCCACTATGGAAACTGCACCAACGCGTTGTCGATTCGGTTGACAATGTCCAACTAGCGCACCTCCGATCAAACACACCTTCCTCGTCGGTCTTATATATGGGATAGGGAGAGACCATGCAGGCGCACCGGTCATTTGGAAACCGCGCACGCGTGAACTCTGTTTTCACACGGTATAGCGTGTTTAATATTCCCTACCATTCCTTCATGTAAACTAATCTGCTCAGCAATTTGAGTATTCTAAGCGGGTAAAAGTCATTGTCTGCATTTCCTTACATTGCATCGGGATCTAATTATTCAAACCTCTATATATAAGTGGTTTTTGAATTTCCTTTCATACCGTTGTAATTGAAATCAATTTCGGAAAGGATGTCTGAGAATAAACACAATCACTTCCACCACCACAAGAGCCAGAACGCCGACTCGGAGGCCACGCCGTACGAGAAAGCGATGAAGGAGGAGAAGCACGATAAGCGAATGGAGCATTTAGGTGATACTATATATAGGTGGGAGCAGTCGCTGCTGGAACGTTTGCACTGGTACTATATATATATATATCTCTTATTCTGTAATTTTTAGTAAGTTGATAAACTAAATCAGCTTTATAGAGTTTACGTATACAATTATAGGATTACTAATTCTCTCACTGGGTATGCAGTACGAAAAACATAAAGCAAAGAAGGATCCAGAGAACGCGCACAGACACAAGATTGAGGAGGAGATTGCAGCAACAGCTGCAGTGGGAGCTGGGGGCTATGCCTTCCACGAGCATCACAAAAAGAAGGCAGCCAAAAAGGAAGTAAAAGATCACCATTTCTAGCCACCTGATCCCCGTACCTATGCTTTAAAACGGTTTTCATTTTTTCGCTGAAAAAGCCATCCGTCATGTTGACACTGGCTTCATTGTATCCCTTTATGATCCTAATAAGCATTTTAACGTAAATACTTAATAGTATTGAGATGCTGTTATTGTTATTACTATTTGTATGGTGATTCTTAGTCCACAAACACCTCAATTCCAATTCCATACCTCCAAAATTGTCATAGCTTAAAGGAGTGATTTAACATACTAGTCAACCTAATTATACCATTGGGAATGAAAGATACCTCTTAAAATCCTTGTACTTTGGAAAAATAGTTTTTTTGGTATCTAAATGTACTTATAATTAAAAAACCGATTGTGTCTTTTATAATTGACTATACATGTATAATGATGAAAATTAGATTCCACTACATTTAAAAAAAATACTATAAAAAGTGCATATCTTCAAAACTTGATTTTGCAAATGACGTTATAAAATGCTTGGCCATTTATCAAATGCCTAGATGTTCATTCACATTCCCCACTTCCCTATGACAAGTGGCTTAGCTGTTATGAATGTGGACTACCAAAATGCCCTCTCCTTCTCCTTCTCATTCTCATTCTCCTCCACTCTTGGAATAAAAAAATCCAAAAAATAAGATACCCCATTTATGCCCCATCATCAAAGTCCTTAATTCACTAATCTATTTCAACTTCAATTCTTCAATTCTTCCTTTAGATGTTTGGCTTCTTCGAGTAAGATTTGGGTGGAGAATATTAGGGTTTTTAGCCTGGGTAACTTTGGCATTTATGGCGAGGGTTTGGGAAGAGCTTCTGCTTGGGACTAAGAGTGGTGGAACTTCTGCTAAGTGGTGGAACTTTAGGTAAGATCCAATGATACCAATGGAATGATTATGGTGACAACAATGAAATAATTCTCGTAAATTTTGGGATTTTGTAACAACAATTGAATGATTTCAGATTGTGCTATTGGTAAAGTTTTGTGTCACTCTTTTTTTTTTTTTTAACAATTGTGCCATTTTTTTAACTTAAGAGAGGATGATTTTCTAGAAATTATATCTCCTTTCTAATCCATCCCATGGATTTGTTTCATTTTAAATAATGTGCTAGCCTAAGAGCCTAAGCTTTTAGAATAATTTGATTTTTGATGTTGCACATAAAATAAGTTGTGAAATATAATTGGCTTGCAAATCACCCACAATTGGAAATAGGGAATTACATCAACCTGGACATGACTAGAAGCAAGGAATTACACCAACTTATTTGGATAAGAGAATAAGTATAATTAGTACTCCAATAAACTCACTAACCACTTATCACTTAATAAAAAAAAAAAACCTTCACCACTCATCCAAGAAGCTTGCTTTTTGCCATCACTAGAGCTCAAGACTACAAATATCAAGATGTGTACAATGTAGCTAGCAATAAACGAAGAACTAGAGCTTGTTCCTTTGTAATCATATTCCATAACTAATAACTTAGTTGATAATGGTATGTGCTTACTTCATTGACCATATTCTTGATAAGAAATAAGTAATGTTGAAGCTTGCTTATGGATTTGACATGGGTTGTTGAATTGATTGACAATATTCTTGATATGTAATAATTAATGTTGAAGCTTACTTCTAGCTTTAATGAGGGTTGTTGAATTTCACTATTGCAACTTCTTTTCTCTTAAATTTAATTTCTTCATTTTGTCCTTTCAAAAGTCAATACACACTTAAATCTCGGAAAAACAACTTGCTAAAGAAACACAATTCATAGAGATTTAGATTTCAATACAAATAAGTACAATTATATAAACATAAATTTTATATGTTGATAAATTTATATTTTGAAAAATAAATATTATAATTTAATATTAAATATATATAAATTCTCATGTTGAAATTTCTAACTTAATATATTTTAAATAACATAATATAATTTATATAAAAAATTAAATGAGATATCTTTTAATATTAAAAATTCTAAGATTTCGTAACATTTCCTCTTAAGATTATATATAAGTGTTATTTTTTGATAGGTAATAACATTATGAGCATTTGTTTGTGCTACCATGCTTGAAATGCCCAAATAGAAGTACTTGAGCAACTCGCAAGTTCTAGGCTTTATTCTTACTTTATTTCAACAATTTGCTTCCATCTTTTGTCTCTTTGACTCTTCTGCATTTTTCCGTAGTTGTATTCAACTTTTGGATTATTCTTACTCTATTTCAAAAATTTTCTTCCATTTTCTGTCTCTTTGACTCTTCTGTGTTTTTCAGTAGTTGTATTCAACCTTTTTTATTCCAACTTTGCCTTATCAAACGTCTTTGATTCGCATCTTCCTCTACAAAGGTTATCGGTTAGGCATGGGCATGGATAAAGGCAATAAAAATCATTAAATGTGGTTATGATTGAATGTGGTTCTTTGTCGGCTGCCTTTAGAGGTTTCATTGTTGAAGAAATGCAGAGAAATGCTACCATTAGCAGTTTTCCCTGCATCAAGGTTTTAAGTGGTTAAATGTGGTTATTTGGTGGCTCCCTTTTGCAGTTCGTTGTTGAAGAAGTGAAAATAACTATGAGGGTTTTCTTGCATCAAAGTTTAGGTTTTAACTGCTAAATGGTAAAATATTAAGATTTTATTTGATGTATTATTTATTTTAGGTTTAAAATAATTGTTAATATTAAAATAAAGTTGATATAATATTATTGTTGTATTATTAATTTTTTATTTAATATTAAAAATTATTTTAGTATTTAGTTATATTATTAATAATATAAGTAATGTTATTGGTATTAATGTTAATAATATTATTGTTCATGAGTTTTGGATAGATGGAAATTTGGTGCTATGTCAAGGCACTCTTTGATGTGAAGTTAATAGTTTAATCCCCTGGCTCAATTAGGATGATATATTGGTAATGATGAAGATGTAGTCCTGCCAAGATTACAAAGAAAACGTTAATAATATTATTAATAATAATATTTGTAACTCCTTGATTGGGATGCTGTTTTGGTTTATGACTTTTGTTAGGTCTTGCAAGACAACAATCACGCCTGTAATCAATAAAGTGATGAGGTTGTAGTCATGCACCGAACAATTCCTCCAAATGAGATATGTCTCAATTAATTTAGGTTCTGTGGAACATTCCCCTCGAAATCATCTTGATATAATTAAATTGGATCTCATGATCCCATTAATTCGTATGTCTCAGTCCCTTTCCATTCCATTCCATCTTCCAGGAGGTAGGTGTTAACAAAAGTAGTGAAAACATTGTTTTCTCTTACAAAAATATCAGAAGCCAATGCTTTCGATTCAATGACTCTCATATATGAAATATGGTTACAGAAAGGGGTAGAGAGACGTGAAGGCCGAGGATGAGGGAGTTCACCCCACTCCGCCTAGCACGATGAAAATGTAGAATTGTTTGACCCCGATATACTAGCCTACGTATGCATCGTGGTGGCTTCCATGGAGGCTGAGTGTAGATGTTTAGGTGATGGTCATTGGGAAGTTCAAATTTTTTTAGTGCACCATCTTCAAACCTTGGAGGGCGCGAGGGAAAAGTAGAACGAAGGATGGAATAGGTGGGTATTTAATTCAACAATACCCATCTGGCACTATGCAATCTACCGAGGGCTATAGGCATTGATTTACCTCATGTTCCTCTAACTTTGGCAACCACTAACTCCATCAAAATATCCGTTGATTTAATTCCTCACACCAACCTGGCTCCCCTCCTCTCCCTTATCCTCTAGTGGAAAAAGTGAAAGGAAAAGGCATTGTTGTCCAAGGATCATTTCCCAGTAAAAAACCTCAATAAAAGGCTGGTAATTAGTTGAACTCTCCCACAAGTGTAAACCGCACCACTAAAGCAGAACCTTTTGAGGAAGAGACCATTTCCTATCTCTGCTTTATCATCGAAGAAAACGTATAAAACGGTACACCTAGAAATGTTGGAGTAGGCGAAGAAGACCACAACAAAGCACAAAAACACCAAACAGTTCCAGAGGGAAGCAAACACATTGATGAGGTCTCCCAATATGCTTTATTTGAAAAAGTATTTCTTTAGATTATTATGTTGTTTAAGTTTCTATGGTCACACTAGTAGGTATCCTTTTTGCAGGGTCTTTGTTTAGTTTTATATGTCCTATCTACATTTTTGTATGGCCCATGATTCCAACCATATATTTGCTCATACTAAAGGACCAACTGGTTTCCATTTCACAAGAGATGATGGATCCCTATCTCTTTTCAATCGAGAATTAGCACTTTGCATACTTCTCCTCATCTCAACTATAGCTTTGGAATTCTTCTCACAATGTACTCTATGTAAAATATTTTTGGTAATATAATGTTTCCTACTTGCCTACAAAAAAAAAACAATATTGTTAAAAATATAATATTAATAAAACACTTCTAATAATACCATTAGTAATATTAATAAATTTATCATTTTACATTAATAAATCAAATATATTATTAAAAAATTTAAGAATATTAACAACATTAATAATATTAAACAAAAATATTAGTAAACTTAATAATTCACTTATTGAGCCGAGAGGCTCATTGTACAACAAGTGTGAAGGCGATATGTAACTATGTCAATGTGTGTTCCTTTTAAAATGAAAACAAAATATTCTCTAAATAGAAAAACAATGTGAGCTATATTAAAAGGGAAAAAAGTACATGTTATCCTTGTTTAATTAGTTTTCCATATGAACGAATATAATTTCATGTGAACTAATTAGAATTAAAAAAAATGTGTGAGTAGTATGCTTAAACCTTACACTTTTTAAAAATATTTTAACACATAATTTAAAAAAAAAAACTATTTGAAGATCTACATTAACTAATTTTTGTTGACATCAACTTTATATATCACTATATATAGAAAAAAGTGTTAAAAGAAATTATTTGAATGTTGAATACAACAGAATATCCAATGTGGTTTACTAATAAAATATTTTAATATGAATTAAAAATATATTAATAACCAAGAAAACCATTTTAATCTGGCCTAATAAAATCACTCATTTCACATGTTATGTTTAAAATATTTTACATATTGTTTTAAAAAATAATGAATATCTTATAAATTTATTGAAAAAGATAGTTTTTTTTTTGGTTAAAACTTTTGAGGTGGTCTATGCGTTTTAAAGTTTAACACTTTTTTAGGCATATGCTTGTATGTCAAAATCTAACAAAGATTTTTGGGAATCACAAGTTTAAGTAATGTAATCTCTATAGCATTCAAAAATAAAATTTAAAGAATGAAAATTTACACATTATTTTTTGCACTCTAAACTAAGTTTGCATGTGAACTAATTTGATCCCTCGAAGCTCATGCTAGAACCCTACTTAAGATGGATCTATGCTGGTTTTATTATAATAATTTTTTATTAATGTTAAGCATAACATTAAAATTATTATTAGTATTGATGTTATTAACAACATTTAATAATGATATTAATATTACCAATAATACAATTATTATTAGCATTAGCAATGCTAAGTTATTAACAATGATACATTAATTATAACATAAATACACTATTGATATGATTAATGTAATAATATTATTATATGTAACCTGTCATGTTATTATTACATCTAGTAATTCATTTTACTTTAATGTAATAATGTTTTTATACTATATAATGCTGTTGTTAATGTTATTAAATATATTAGTGGTATTATTAATATTACTATTATTTATAACATTTAGGTCATAGTGTTAACATTAATAATCATAATGTTGATGATGATATTGTTATCAATACATATAAGTAATGAGGAAGGAAATTAATACTAACAAACCATCATCATTATCACTAATATTAATAACAAGATTAACAATGTTCTGTTATTACTACTAATTTATTAATTATAACACACACATATACACTTAATATTTTTAATATAATAATATTTATGTAAGGATCATATTGTTATTATTAATGTTAATATCATTAACAATAATAATGTTAGTACAAATAAACTTAAAAGTGTTATATTTCCTTAATACTCAATAAATTTATTTGTAATTTTCCAAGGGTAAAAATCTAGAAATATAAACAACAAATGTTCTAGAAGCTTAAATCACACATGCACTGAGTTTTCTAACATCCACAACAAAAGATAAATTAGAAGACAAAGACGTCAATACATAAAAACACAAGATATACCTAGGACACCCCAACTCCGGGAAACCTGCAACGTTGTGTGTATTCTATTATTCTAATCTACCACAAAGGATTTTCATCTGAGAATTACAAGGCAAAAATTCCTAGTTTACAAGAATTAAAATACTCATCCACTCTTTAGCTAAATCGATTCCCTTCGTGCCTATTGGATCTACAAAATTCCTACACAAACCAACAATTTGATCCACACATGCAAGCACACTTTCTCTCTCCTACATGCACGTGTGAATGGACCTTTGCATTTAGCTGTAGATGCTTGAATCTCACTCGATTTATTCTTCTCAAATGTTGAGGTCTACAATCTGCCAAAACCCTCACTCTTCCTTCGCTTCTCTTTCACACCTACTTGTGCTCAACTGAATTGCCACCAACTCCCATGCACCTATGTCGCAACTATCTAATCTCACTTCCTGAGTCATGCCCTCATTTTCTAGTAAATGTTGTTGCTGTATCAAACTTAAAATCTCTGCAAATGTTGCTAGCTGGTCCTTCTTGTACCCTTTCGTCCACTTCTATCCTTACATTCCACAAATGAAAGTTAGATGCATCATTAAATTGGTCTTCAGATATGAGACCCAGATATGCAATACTGCCAAATTACATTGTTAAATACAAATCACACTAGTCGATTCAATGCACACTACTCAAAACCCTAACAACTAAATCGATGTGATAACTTGCTTCCTCTGAATCACATAATTTTCTCTTGAAGATAAAATATGTTCATGTTCCTCAATAAAAAATTAAGCTCTCATACCATGTTAGATTTCGCTAAAACTCGGTGAACTCATTTGTAATTTTCTAGAGGAAAAAACCAAGAGATATAAACTACTGATATCATGGAAACTTAAATCACAAACACACTGAGCTTTGTAACATGCATAATGGAAGATAAATCATAAGACAAATGTGACAACACATAACACAAGATATACCCAGGGAACACCAACTCTCGGGAGAACCTACAACATTATGTGTATTTTATTATTCTTCTGTAATAAAATTTTTTCTTTAGATAATTACAACAATGGAAAAAATTCCAGTATGTCATAACTGAAATACTCATCTATTCTCCAGCTAAATCGATTCCCTTCCTATGCACTAGATTTGTGAAATTCCTACACAAACCAACAATTCAACCAACCTTAATCGTTTCTCTTGGAAAGAAATAAAAGCATCATTTTCAACCATATTCAATCATAGGCGTTATATTCAACATTCCAAAGTCAACAAGGGAATAGACGTTAATATAGTCATTAAAGTTAATATGTAAGCTAAATAACGATTTGTGTTTATGTGATTATAGATAATTGAAAACAATTCGAGACCTACAAAAGTGTTCTTCAGCCATGGCATTGGGAATAATTCCCTTGAGTCACTGGTCATAGCTTAAATGAGTGATTTAACATAGTAGTTAAGCTACTCTTTGGTATTGTATTTAAATTTTTTACACCACGACAATGGAGTTTTTTTGAGCTTTGCATCTTTTTTTTACATGTGTACTATATAAGCTTAGACGTTTGTAATTACAATTTATTGGAATTTCAAAATAAGGCGTAATTAGAATCGTATTTTTCAAATTGTCATTTTATCATTTAATGTGTGTTGAAAATCAATGTACCATAAAATTTCTAGCTTTGATTGCGTGTTAATATTTTTTATTAATTTTATTTAAATTCTGGTAAATAATTATATGAAAAATGTAATTTTGAATTATTGAAACTGTATGATTTTAATTAAAGAGAAGTTTTTGAAACAAAATTTAAAATATAAAAGTTAATTATTTAAGTTTTAAAAATTACAACTTTATCTATTATTAATATTCGTTACTTCACATATGCACAAAGCACATAAGCACATATTTACATATGCACATAAGCACATATTTACTTTAAGAGTCCAATATTTCTCTTTAAAGATTTAATGCATATGCGCCATGAGAACATCCTTGATAATATTTTAAATGAAATAACTTAATTCCTTTTCAAGAATTACTAACATAATCATTATATTTTTTTGCATGTGAATAACTCACTTCTTTTCAATAAATATCAACATAATTGTTCTATTTTTGTGCATGTGAATAACCTATTTATTTTTAAGAAATATAAAACTTAACGGTTATTTATTTTTTCATGAAATTAATTTATTTCTTTTCAAGAAAATTAACACAATATCTATCTCTGTATGTACATAACAACTATTCTTATTGTGCTGACAAATCAAATGACAACACTGTTTTTAATATTTTAGTCATTAAATTTGGGAGTGGTTTACGAACAACTGGAAGAGAATTTTTGAAAACCAAACATAGTTTTTGTTGGAAATGGGTGCATTAGAGAAACCCTCTCTAAGTTTTTACACAGGTGTCACAGTTAGGAATATTCAAATGAATCTTTGAAGGCCATTTTTCCAGATGTAAGTATTACATAATATTTCTATTTTTTCTATAAACTTTTGACACCATTTTCTAGAGGCTGGAAATGAATTTTCAAATATGAAATATGTGTCTGGCGAGAAAGGTCTCATTTACAAAAACATCTTTCTGTTTTTACACACCTATCAAAATCTAGGATATACGAAGACATATTTGGACCCTATTTTCTAATAAATCATGCAATTCACACAATTATTTATCCACAAAAATATTTTAAGAATTCAATGCACATGAAATATTTTAAGAATTGAATGACAAATACACTTACTCCTACTTGCATGGAAGTCCATGGATGTTTCCCCAAGAAAAGAATCTCGACTCTTTATCATATGAATTTTTTTCAAGGAAATAAATTTGATTCTTATTTCTTCATGCACCATATGCAAACACAGTAATCTTCAAATAACATAGTTACTTATCTTTTAATGCATGCTTGGAATCCCATTTTAAGAGTTGAATGATAAAAACACTTACTCCTACATGCATGGAATTCCATGGATGTTTTCCCAAGAAAATAATCTCGACTCTTTATCATATGAATTTTTTTCAAGTAAATAAATTTGATCCTTATTTCTTCATGCACCATACACAAACACAGCGATTTTCAAATAACATAGTTACTTGTCTTTTAATGCATGCTTGGAATCCATCCTTATTCTCTCTTGGATTCATTCTACATTTATTATGTCATTAGTTCTCATATTTTCCCACAGGCTTACAATAAGTAGAATTGAGAAAATGAAATAGCTTTTCTAAATTCTAAAAGAATTCCATAGATCACCCATAAATCACTTCATAAATCAGATTTTTCGTAAATCCTAAAATCACTCCATAAATTATCCATAAGTTATTGTAAATATTTTGTTAATAAAAGAAATTATTATTTGAGGTAATTATGCACTCAGAAAAGAGACTCGAGATAAGATTGTCAATTATCCACGATTAGAATCTTTAAAGATTCTAGATAAGATTAAGCGTGGGATGTAAATTCCCTTAGAAACAGCTTAGCTAGAGAAAAATTCTAAGACTGGTTTCGTTTAAAGTATCATGGGTGAGAAAGGTCGGCTTTAAAAGTAAAAGCCTAGCAAAGAAAGCATTAAATCTTACGAAAGAGGGACGCCTCGGAATTGGAAACATTATCATGAAGAAGGGAATAAATAATCATTGAGGAGATCAACAAGAGGCTTTATATTATGGGAAAACAATCAAGCTCGGGGGAGAACTGGAGGTAGTTAGTGGTTGGGAGGACAATGTCTCCCGGTGCAGGTTTCTGTGCAGCTAATTTCTTAAAGTCTCTGATTTGGTTTATGATGATTTTAGATATAAATTAACTATTGTATATTACTATGTTGCCCATAATTATATATTAATAGTTTTAGTTTCCAATGCTGATGATAGATGGAAATTTACTTGTTGTAGATTAACATTTTGTGTATGAATATATGTTAATGACTATAGATTGATATGCTGGTTATTGATTAAAACAAATTACTTTAGATTAAAATGTCGATGTGATTGTAGATCAGGTACTGTAGAGCAACACCACTTTCGCGCCATCCCCTCATCTAATATAATATTCTCAACATTCTAAGTATCGCAAGATGTTAAAAGTCAATATTTGCATTCACTACCATCTCATTGCGATCTAAATCAATTTTTTTTTAATTATTTTAAGGGTATAAAAGTGATTTTTGAATTTCCTTCCAGTTTGTTGAAATTGAAATTTTGGAAAGGATGTCTCCGAAGAAACATGAGCTTGGTCATCATTTCGACCATCGAAGAAGCAAGAGTGTACTTTAGAGGCGACAATATACGAGAAGGCGATGGAGGAGGAGAAGCATCATAAGTGAATTGAGCATTTAGGGGAATTGGGAGGATTCGATGCCAATATGTTTCCACTGGTATCTCTTATTCTTTAATTTTAAATTTAATGGTGATGAGGTCAAACTTTTTCTAAAATTTAAAATGTATGAATCGATCTGTAAAATTTGAGTTATCCTAATTTGCACAGGGTTGATAAAAAATCCAACCAAAAAGATATATTTATTAGAAATATAACGCTATAACTACTATTATTGAAGTACTAGTTATGTCATTTTGTACGCAGTAGAAGAAATACAGAGAAAAGAATGATACAAAGAATGCCCACAGGGACAAGATTGAAGACGAGATTAGCTGGGGGCTTCACCTTCCATGAGAATCAAAGAACAAGGAAACTCGAAAAGAAGTAAAAGATCTTGACCTGTGACCAATAACTATTCTTTCTAAATAGTTTTCATTCTTTCGCCAAAAACATCGTCGATCTTCCTGATATTGCATTCAAATTTACTTGTTTGTTGTATCACTTTGTCTTCCTCATAAGCATTTTGATGTGAATATTTAATAATATTGTGTTTCTTTTAGTAGTCTTTGTATTGAGCATCTTGATTTCACTAGCACCATGTAAAATTGTTGAATATTTGGATTTAAAATGTAAACTGTGGATAAGCTAAATAACATATCAAAATTATGTTTTTGTTCATTGCATGGGAATAATCACATAGTTTAAATGAGTAATTTATCATATTAATTAAGGACGTATGTGTGTATATTTTGGAATAAGGTTTCTAGAATTTCAATTTGATTATCAATAATTATTAACAATTTAATAATTATTACCAGAACGCCGGCTCGGAGGCCACGTCGTACGAGAAAGCGATGAAGGAGGAGAAGCACGATAAGCGAATGGAGCATTTAGGTGAACTGGGAGCAGTCGCTGCTGGAACGTTTGCACTGGTACTAAATCAGCTTTATAGAGTTTACGTATACAATTATAGGATTACTAATTCTCTCATTGGGTATGCAGTACGAAAAATGTAAAGCAAAGAAGGATCCAGAGAACGCGCACAGGCACAAGATTGAGGAGGAGATTACAGCAACAGCTGCAGTGGGAGCTAGGGGCTATGCCTTCCACGAGCATCACAAAAAGAAGGCAGCCAAAAAGGAAGTAAAAGATCACCATTTCTAGCCACCTGCCCCCGTACCTATGCTTTAAAACGGTTTTCATTCTTTCGCTGAAAAAGTCATCCGTCATGTTGACACTGGCTTCAGCTTCATTCCTTCATTGTATCTCTTTATGATCCTAATAAGCATTTTAACGTAAATACTTAATAGTATTGTGATGATGTTATTGTTATTACTATTTGTATGGTGATTCTTAGTCCACCAACACCTCAATTCCAATTCCATACCTAGAAAATTGTCATAGCTTAAAAGAGTGATTTAGCATACTGGTCAACCTAATTATACCATTGGGAATGAAAGATACCTCTTAATATCCTTCGACTTTAGAAAAATAGTTTTTCTTGTGTATTTAAATGCACTTATAATTAAAAACTGAATGTGTCTTTTATAATTGACTTTACATGTATAATGATGAAAATTAGATTCCACTACTTTAAAAAAAAATACTTTATAAAAAGTACATATCTTCAAAACTTGATTTTGCAAATGGCTTTATAAAATGCTTGGCCATTTATCAAATGCCTAGATGTTCATTCACATTCCCCACTTCCCCATGACAAGTGGCTTAGCTGTTATGAATGTGGACTACTAAAATGCCTTCTCATTCTCATTCTCATTCTCCTCCACTCTTGGAATAAAAAAATCGAAAAAATCTGATACCCCATTTATGCCCCATCATCAAAGCCCTTAATTCACTAATCTATTTCAACTTCAATTCTTCAATTCTTCCTTTAGATGTTTGGCTTCTTGGAGTAAGATTTGGGTGGAGAATATTAGGGTTTTTAGCCCGGGTAACTTTAGCATTTATGGCGAGGGTTTGGGAAGAGCTTCTGCTTCGGACTAAGAGTGGTGGAACTTCTGCTAAGTGGTGGGACTTTAGGTAAGATCCAATGATACCAATGGAATCAATATGGTGACAACAATGAAATAATTCTCGTAAATTTTGGGATTTTGTAACAACAATTGAATGATTTCATATTGTGCTATTAGTAAGGTTTTGTGTCACTCTTATTTTTCTTTTTTTTAACAATTGTGCCATTTTTTTAACTTAAGAGAGGATGATTTTCTAGAAATTATCTCTCCTTTCTAATCCATCCCATGGATTTGTTTCATTTTAAATAATGTGCTAGCCTAAGAGCCTAAGCTTTTAGAATAATTTGATTTTTGATGTTGCACATAAAATAAGTTGTGAATTATAATTGGCTTGCAAATCACCCACAATTGGAAATAGGGAATTACATCAACCTGGACATGACTATAAGAAAGGAATTACACCAACTTATTTGGATAAGACAATAAGTATAATTAGTACTCCAATAAACTCACTAACCACTTATCACTTAATAAAAAAATAAACCTTCACCACTCATCCAAGAAGCTTGCTTTTTGCCATCACTAGAGCTCAAGACTACAAATATCAAGATGTGTACAATGTAGCTAGCAATAAAAGAAGAACTAGAGCCTGTTCCTTTGTAATCATATTCCATAACTAATAACTTAGTTGATAATCGTATGTGCTTACTTCATTGACTATGTTCTTGATAAGAAATAAGTAATTTTGAAGCTTGCTTATGGATTTGACATGGGTTGTTGAATTGATTGACAATATTCTTGATATGTAATAATTAATGTTGAGGCTTACTTCTAGATTTAATGAGGGTTGTTGAATTTCACTATTGCAGCTTCTTTTCTCTTAAATTTAATTTCTTCATTTTGTCCTTTCAAAAATCAATACACACTTAAATCTCCGAAAAACAACTTGCTAAAGAAACACAATTCATAGAGATTTAGATTTCAATACAAATAAGTACCATTTATAAACATATAAATTTAATATGTTTGATAATTTATATTTGAAAAAATAATAATATATTAATAAAATATAATATAAATTCTCATGTTGAGAAATTGCTAAATTAATTATATTTTAGATAACTATATATTTATATAAAAAATTAAATGAGATATCTTTTAATATCAAAAATTCTAAGATTTCGTAACATTTCCTCTTAAGGTTACATATAAGTGTTATTTTTTGATAGGTAATTACATTATGAGCAGTGGTTTGTGCTACCATGCTTGAAATGCCCAAATAGAAGTACTTGAGCAACTCGCAAGTTCTAAGCTTTATTCTTACTTTATTTCAACAATTTGCTTCCATCTTTTGTCTCTTTGACTCTTTTGCGTTTTTCCGTAGTTGTATTCAACTTTTGGATTATTCTTACTCTATTTCAAAAATTTTCTTCCATTTTCTGTCTCTTTGACTCTTCTGTGTTTTTCAGTAGTTGTATTCAACCTTTTTTATTCCAACTTTGCCCTATCAAACGTCTTTGATTCGCATGTTCCTCTACAAAGGTTAGTGGTTAGGCATGGGCATGGATAAAGGCAATAAAAATCATTAAATGTGGTTATGATTAAATGAGGTTCTTTGTTGGCTGCCTTTAGAGGTTTCATTGTTGAATAAATGCAGAGAAATGCTACCACTAGCGGTTTTCCCTGCATCAAGGTTTTAAGTGGTTAAATGTGGTTATTTGGTGGCTCCCTTATGCAGTTCGTTGTTGAAGTGAAAATAACTATGAAGGTTTTCTTGCATCAAGGTTTAGGTTTTAACTGCTAAATGGTAAAATATTAAGATTTTATTTGATGTATTATTTATTTTATGTTTAAAATAATTGTTAATATTAAAATAAAGTTGATATAATATTATTGTTGTATTATTAATTTTTATTTTAATATTACAAAATTAATTTTAGTATTTAGTTATATTATTAATAATATAAGTAATGTTATCGGTATTAATGTCAATAATATTATTATTCATGAGTTTTGGATAGATGGAAATTTGGTGCTATGTTAAGGCACTCTTTGATGTGAAGTTAATAGTTTAATCCCCTGGCTCAATTAGGATGATATATTGGTAATGATGAAGATGTAGTCTTGCCAAGCTTACAAAGAAAACGTTAATAATATTATTGATAATAATATTTGTAACTCCTTGATTGGGATGCTATTTTGGTTTATGACTTTTGTTAGGTCTTGCCAGACAACAATCACGCCTGTAATCAATAAAGTGATGAGGTTGTAGTCATGCATCGAACAATTCCTCCAAGTGAGATATGTCTCAATTAATTTAGGTTCTGTGGAACATTCCCCTCGAAATCATCTTGATATACTTAAATTGGATCTCATGATCCCATTAATTCATATGTCTCAGTCCCTTTATTTCCTCCTCCATTCCATCTTCTAGGAGGTAGGTGTTAACAAAAGCAGTGAAAACGTTGTTTTCTCTTACAAAAATATCATAAGCCAATGCTTTCGATTCAATGACTCTCATATATGAAATATGGTTACAGAAAGGGGTAGAGAGACGTGAAGGCCGAAGATGAGGGAGTTCACCCCACTCTGCCTAGCATGATGAAAATGTAGAATTGTTTGACCCCGATATACTAGCCTACATATGCATCGTGGTGGCTTCCATGGAGGCTAAGTGTAGATGTTTAGGTGATGGTCATTGGGAAGTTCAAATTTTTTTAGTGCACCATCTTCAAACCTTGGAGGGCGCGAGGGAAAAGTAGAACGAAGGATGGAATAGGTGGGTATTTAATTCAACAATACCCATCTGGCACTATGCAAGCTACCGAGGGCTATAGGCATTGATTTACCTCATGTTCCTCTAACTTTGGCAACCACTAACTCAATCAAAATCTCTGTTGATTTAATTCCTCACACCAACCTGGCTCCCCTCCTCTCCCTTATCCTCTAGTGGCAAAAGTGAAAGGAAAAGGCATTGTTGTCTGAAGATCATTTCCCAGCAAAAAACCTCAATAAAAGGCTGGTAATTAGTTGAACTCTCCCACAAGTGTAAACCGCACCACTAAAGAAGAACCTTTTGAGGAAGAGACCATTTCCTATCACTGCTTTATCATCGAAGAAAACGTATAAAACGGTACACCTAGAAATGTTGGAGTAGGCGAAGAAGACCACAACAAAGCACAAAAACACCAAACAGTTCCAGAGGGAAGAAAACACATTCATGAGGTCTCCCAATATGCTTTATTTGAAAAAGTATTTCTTTAGATTATTATGTTGTTTAAGTTTCTATGGTCACACTAGTAGGTATCCTTTTTGCAGGGTCTTTGTTTAGTT